>OY821790.1:0-7500 GCA_963682175.1 Triglochin maritima
CTAAACCCTAAACCCTAAACCCTAAACCCTAAACCCTAAACCCTAAACCCTAAACCCTAAACCCTAAACCCTAAACCCTAAACCCTAAACCCTAAACCCTAAACCCTAAACCCTAAACCCTAAACCCTAAACCCTAAACCCTAAACCCTAAACCCTAAACCCTAAACCCTAAACCCTAAACCCTAAACCCTAAACCCTAAACCCTAAACCCTAAACCCTAAACCCTAAACCCTAAACCCTAAACCCTAAACCCTAAACCCTAAACCCTAAACCCTAAACCCTAAACCCTAAACCCTAAACCCTAAACCCTAAACCCTAAACCCTAAACCCTAAACCCTAAACCCTAAACCCTAAACCCTAAACCCTAAACCCTAAACCCTAAACCCTAAACCCTAAACCCTAAACCCTAAACCCTAAACCCTAAACCCTAAACCCTAAACCCTAAACCCTAAACCCTAAACCCTAAACCCTAAACCCTAAACCCTAAACCCTAAACCCTAAACCCTAAACCCTAAACCCTAAACCCTAAACCCTAAACCCTAAACCCTAAACCCTAAACCCTAAACCCTAAACCCTAAACCCTAAACCCTAAACCCTAAACCCTAAACCCTAAACCCTAAACCCTAAACCCTAAACCCTAAACCCTAAACCCTAAACCCTAAACCCTAAACCCTAAACCCTAAACCCTAAACCCTAAACCCTAAACCCTAAACCCTAAACCCTAAACCCTAAACCCTAAACCCTAAACCCTAAACCCTAAACCCTAAACCCTAAACCCTAAACCCTAAACCCTAAACCCTAAACCCTAAACCCTAAACCCTAAACCCTAAACCCTAAACCCTAAACCCTAAACCCTAAACCCTAAACCCTAAACCCTAAACCCTAAACCCTAAACCCTAAACCCTAAACCCTAAACCCTAAACCCTAAACCCTAAACCCTAAACCCTAAACCCTAAACCCTAAACCCTAAACCCTAAACCCTAAACCCTAAACCCTAAACCCTAAACCCTAAACCCTAAACCCTAAACCCTAAACCCTAAACCCTAAACCCTAAACCCTAAACCCTAAACCCTAAACCCTAAACCCTAAACCCTAAACCCTAAACCCTAAACCCTAAACCCTAAACCCTAAACCCTAAACCCTAAACCCTAAACCCTAAACCCTAAACCCTAAACCCTAAACCCTAAACCCTAAACCCTAAACCCTAAACCCTAAACCCTAAACCCTAAACCCTAAACCCTAAACCCTAAACCCTAAACCCTAAACCCTAAACCCTAAACCCTAAACCCTAAACCCTAAACCCTAAACCCTAAACCCTAAACCCTAAACCCTAAACCCTAAACCCTAAACCCTAAACCCTAAACCCTAAACCCTAAACCCTAAACCCTAAACCCTAAACCCTAAACCCTAAACCCTAAACCCTAAACCCTAAACCCTAAACCCTAAACCCTAAACCCTAAACCCTAAACCCTAAACCCTAAACCCTAAACCCTAAACCCTAAACCCTAAACCCTAAACCCTAAACCCTAAACCCTAAACCCTAAACCCTAAACCCTAAACCCTAAACCCTAAACCCTAAACCCTAAACCCTAAACCCTAAACCCTAAACCCTAAACCCTAAACCCTAAACCCTAAACCCTAAACCCTAAACCCTAAACCCTAAACCCTAAACCCTAAACCCTAAACCCTAAACCCTAAACCCTAAACCCTAAACCCTAAACCCTAAACCCTAAACCCTAAACCCTAAACCCTAAACCCTAAACCCTAAACCCTAAACCCTAAACCCTAAACCCTAAACCCTAAACCCTAAACCCTAAACCCTAAACCCTAAACCCTAAACCCTAAACCCTAAACCCTAAACCCTAAACCCTAAACCCTAAACCCTAAACCCTAAACCCTAAACCCTAAACCCTAAACCCTAAACCCTAAACCCTAAACCCTAAACCCTAAACCCTAAACCCTAAACCCTAAACCCTAAACCCTAAACCCTAAACCCTAAACCCTAAACCCTAAACCCTAAACCCTAAACCCTAAACCCTAAACCCTAAACCCTAAACCCTAAACCCTAAACCCTAAACCCTAAACCCTAAACCCTAAACCCTAAACCCTAAACCCTAAACCCTAAACCCTAAACCCTAAACCCTAAACCCTAAACCCTAAACCCTAAACCCTAAACCCTAAACCCTAAACCCTAAACCCTAAACCCTAAACCCTAAACCCTAAACCCTAAACCCTAAACCCTAAACCCTAAACCCTAAACCCTAAACCCTAAACCCTAAACCCTAAACCCTAAACCCTAAACCCTAAACCCTAAACCCTAAACCCTAAACCCTAAACCCTAAACCCTAAACCCTAAACCCTAAACCCTAAACCCTAAACCCTAAACCCTAAACCCTAAACCCTAAACCCTAAACCCTAAACCCTAAACCCTAAACCCTAAACCCTAAACCCTAAACCCTAAACCCTAAACCCTAAACCCTAAACCCTAAACCCTAAACCCTAAACCCTAAACCCTAAACCCTAAACCCTAAACCCTAAACCCTAAACCCTAAACCCTAAACCCTAAACCCTAAACCCTAAACCCTAAACCCTAAACCCTAAACCCTAAACCCTAAACCCTAAACCCTAAACCCTAAACCCTAAACCCTAAACCCTAAACCCTAAACCCTAAACCCTAAACCCTAAACCCTAAACCCTAAACCCTAAACCCTAAACCCTAAACCCTAAACCCTAAACCCTAAACCCTAAACCCTAAACCCTAAACCCTAAACCCTAAACCCTAAACCCTAAACCCTAAACCCTAAACCCTAAACCCTAAACCCTAAACCCTAAACCCTAAACCCTAAACCCTAAACCCTAAACCCTAAACCCTAAACCCTAAACCCTAAACCCTAAACCCTAAACCCTAAACCCTAAACCCTAAACCCTAAACCCTAAACCCTAAACCCTAAACCCTAAACCCTAAACCCTAAACCCTAAACCCTAAACCCTAAACCCTAAACCCTAAACCCTAAACCCTAAACCCTAAACCCTAAACCCTAAACCCTAAACCCTAAACCCTAAACCCTAAACCCTAAACCCTAAACCCTAAACCCTAAACCCTAAACCCTAAACCCTAAACCCTAAACCCTAAACCCTAAACCCTAAACCCTAAACCCTAAACCCTAAACCCTAAACCCTAAACCCTAAACCCTAAACCCTAAACCCTAAACCCTAAACCCTAAACCCTAAACCCTAAACCCTAAACCCTAAACCCTAAACCCTAAACCCTAAACCCTAAACCCTAAACCCTAAACCCTAAACCCTAAACCCTAAACCCTAAACCCTAAACCCTAAACCCTAAACCCTAAACCCTAAACCCTAAACCCTAAACCCTAAACCCTAAACCCTAAACCCTAAACCCTAAACCCTAAACCCTAAACCCTAAACCCTAAACCCTAAACCCTAAACCCTAAACCCTAAACCCTAAACCCTAAACCCTAAACCCTAAACCCTAAACCCTAAACCCTAAACCCTAAACCCTAAACCCTAAACCCTAAACCCTAAACCCTAAACCCTAAACCCTAAACCCTAAACCCTAAACCCTAAACCCTAAACCCTAAACCCTAAACCCTAAACCCTAAACCCTAAACCCTAAACCCTAAACCCTAAACCCTAAACCCTAAACCCTAAACCCTAAACCCTAAACCCTAAACCCTAAACCCTAAACCCTAAACCCTAAACCCTAAACCCTAAACCCTAAACCCTAAACCCTAAACCCTAAACCCTAAACCCTAAACCCTAAACCCTAAACCCTAAACCCTAAACCCTAAACCCTAAACCCTAAACCCTAAACCCTAAACCCTAAACCCTAAACCCTAAACCCTAAACCCTAAACCCTAAACCCTAAACCTCTAAACCCTAAACCCTAAACCCTAAACCCTAAACCCTAAACCCTAAACCCTAAACCCTAAACCCTAAACCCTAAACCCTAAACCCTAAACCCTAAACCCTAAACCCTAAACCCTAAACCCTAAACCCTAAACCCTAAACCCTAAACCCTAAACCCTAAACCCTAAACCCTAAACCCTAAACCCTAAACCCTAAACCCTAAACCCTAAACCCTAAACCCTAAACCCTAAACCCTAAACCCTAAACCCTAAACCCTAAACCCTAAACCCTAAACCCTAAACCCTAAACCCTAAACCCTAAACCCTAAACCCTAAACCCTAAACCCTAAACCCTAAACCCTAAACCCTAAACCCTAAACCCTAAACCCTAAACCCTAAACCCTAAACCCTAAACCCTAAACCCTAAACCCTAAACCCTAAACCCTAAACCCTAAACCCTAAACCCTAAACCCTAAACCCTAAACCCTAAACCCTAAACCCTAAACCCTAAACCCTAAACCCTAAACCCTAAACCCTAAACCCTAAACCCTAAACCCTAAACCCTAAACCCTAAACCCTAAACCCTAAACCCTAAACCCTAAACCCTAAACCCTAAACCCTAAACCCTAAACCCTAAACCCTAAACCCTAAACCCTAAACCCTAAACCCTAAACCCTAAACCCTAAACCCTAAACCCTAAACCCTAAACCCTAAACCCTAAACCCTAAACCCTAAACCCTAAACCCTAAACCCTAAACCCTAAACCCTAAACCCTAAACCCTAAACCCTAAACCCTAAACCCTAAACCCTAAACCCTAAACCCTAAACCCTAAACCCTAAACCCTAAACCCTAAACCCTAAACCCTAAACCCTAAACCCTAAACCCTAAACCCTAAACCCTAAACCCTAAACCCTAAACCCTAAACCCTAAACCCTAAACCCTAAACCCTAAACCCTAAACCCTAAACCCTAAACCCTAAACCCTAAACCCTAAACCCTAAACCCTAAACCCTAAACCCTAAACCCTAAACCCTAAACCCTAAACCCTAAACCCTAAACCCTAAACCCTAAACCCTAAACCCTAAACCCTAAACCCTAAACCCTAAACCCTAAACCCTAAACCCTAAACCCTAAACCCTAAACCCTAAACCCTAAACCCTAAACCCTAAACCCTAAACCCTAAACCCTAAACCCTAAACCCTAAACCCTAAACCCTAAACCCTAAACCCTAAACCCTAAACCCTAAACCCTAAACCCTAAACCCTAAACCCTAAACCCTAAACCCTAAACCCTAAACCCTAAACCCTAAACCCTAAACCCTAAACCCTAAACCCTAAACCCTAAACCCTAAACCCTAAACCCTAAACCCTAAACCCTAAACCCTAAACCCTAAACCCTAAACCCTAAACCCTAAACCCTAAACCCTAAACCCTAAACCCTAAACCCTAAACCCTAAACCCTAAACCCTAAACCCTAAACCCTAAACCCTAAACCCTAAACCCTAAACCCTAAACCCTAAACCCTAAACCCTAAACCCTAAACCCTAAACCCTAAACCCTAAACCCTAAACCCTAAACCCTAAACCCTAAACCCTAAACCCTAAACCCTAAACCCTAAACCCTAAACCCTAAACCCTAAACCCTAAACCCTAAACCCTAAACCCTAAACCCTAAACCCTAAACCCTAAACCCTAAACCCTAAACCCTAAACCCTAAACCCTAAACCCTAAACCCTAAACCCTAAACCCTAAACCCTAAACCCTAAACCCTAAACCCTAAACCCTAAACCCTAAACCCTAAACCCTAAACCCTAAACCCTAAACCCTAAACCCTAAACCCTAAACCCTAAACCCTAAACCCTAAACCCTAAACCCTAAACCCTAAACCCTAAACCCTAAACCCTAAACCCTAAACCCTAAACCCTAAACCCTAAACCCTAAACCCTAAACCCTAAACCCTAAACCCTAAACCCTAAACCCTAAACCCTAAACCCTAAACCCTAAACCCTAAACCCTAAACCCTAAACCCTAAACCCTAAACCCTAAACCCTAAACCCTAAACCCTAAACCCTAAACCCTAAACCCTAAACCCTAAACCCTAAACCCTAAACCCTAAACCCTAAACCCTAAACCCTAAACCCTAAACCCTAAACCCTAAACCCTAAACCCTAAACCCTAAACCCTAAACCCTAAACCCTAAACCCTAAACCCTAAACCCTAAACCCTAAACCCTAAACCCTAAACCCTAAACCCTAAACCCTAAACCCTAAACCCTAAACCCTAAACCCTAAACCCTAAACCCTAAACCCTAAACCCTAAACCCTAAACCCTAAACCCTAAACCCTAAACCCTAAACCCTAAACCCTAAACCCTAAACCCTAAACCCTAAACCCTAAACCCTAAACCCTAAACCCTAAACCCTAAACCCTAAACCCTAAACCCTAAACCCTAAACCCTAAACCCTAAACCCTAAACCCTAAACCCTAAACCCTAAACCCTAAACCCTAAACCCTAAACCCTAAACCCTAAACCCTAAACCCTAAACCCTAAACCCTAAACCCTAAACCCTAAACCCTAAACCCTAAACCCTAAACCCTAAACCCTAAACCCTAAACCCTAAACCCTAAACCCTAAACCCTAAACCCTAAACCCTAAACCCTAAACCCTAAACCCTAAACCCTAAACCCTAAACCCTAAACCCTAAACCCTAAACCCTAAACCCTAAACCCTAAACCCTAAACCCTAAACCCTAAACCCTAAACCCTAAACCCTAAACCCTAAACCCTAAACCCTAAACCCTAAACCCTAAACCCTAAACCCTAAACCCTAAACCCTAAACCCTAAACCCTAAACCCTAAACCCTAAACCCTAAACCCTAAACCCTAAACCCTAAACCCTAAACCCTAAACCCTAAACCCTAAACCCTAAACCCTAAACCCTAAACCCTAAACCCTAAACCCTAAACCCTAAACCCTAAACCCTAAACCCTAAACCCTAAACCCTAAACCCTAAACCCTAAACCCTAAACCCTAAACCCTAAACCCTAAACCCTAAACCCTAAACCCTAAACCCTAAACCCTAAACCCTAAACCCTAAACCCTAAACCCTAAACCCTAAACCCTAAACCCTAAACCCTAAACCCTAAACCCTAAACCCTAAACCCTAAACCCTAAACCCTAAACCCTAAACCCTAAACCCTAAACCCTAAACCCTAAACCCTAAACCCTAAACCCTAAACCCTAAACCCTAAACCCTAAACCCTAAACCCTAAACCCTAAACCCTAAACCCTAAACCCTAAACCCTAAACCCTAAACCCTAAACCCTAAACCCTAAACCCTAAACCCTAAACCCTAAACCCTAAACCCTAAACCCTAAACCCTAAACCCTAAACCCTAAACCCTAAACCCTAAACCCTAAACCCTAAACCCTAAACCCTAAACCCTAAACCCTAAACCCTAAACCCTAAACCCTAAACCCTAAACCCTAAACCCTAAACCCTAAACCCTAAACCCTAAACCCTAAACCCTAAACCCTAAACCCTAAACCCTAAACCCTAAACCCTAAACCCTAAACCCTAAACCCTAAACCCTAAACCCTAAACCCTAAACCCTAAACCCTAAACCCTAAACCCT